>CM066597.1:23864424-23903972 GCA_033816785.1 Picus viridis | reverse complement strand
GACCCTGAGGGGCAGCACTTGTCACCAGTCAGTCCTAGGGGTGGAGCTGAGATCTCCCTGGCCCTACAGGCACAGGGAGAGTGCAGCAACTGCCTTTGCCTCTGTGCCCATCCCTGCAGGGTACCTCCAGTGGAGAAGCCTTCCCCATCTGGCTGTGCACCCTGCACTCAGGCCTCTGCCTCCCGTGCTTCAGCCCTGAGGGTGCATCAGCTCCTCAGGGAAGGTGCTTCCAAGGCTAATGAGAAGAACTAATCCTGCCTCCCCTTGGAGGTCAGAGTGGCTCAGAGCCATCTCATGTTCAGCTCCCCAGCTGTTTGCTTTGCTTGCCCCCAGGCCTTTGCTCCTTTGCTTGGCTGTGCCAGCTTGGGTGGCTCTCTGCTCTCTTGGCTCTTGCAAGTCATTTGTCCCCAGCTTTTTTGGTTTAGGCCCATCTGGTCTAAGGCAATGACAGCATCTGGTGTCAGTCCAGGTGGGACAGGGAAAGCCAGGACCTGACAGGTGGCTGAGATGTCCTGGAGCAGTGTCAGGCTCTGCACAGGAGATGGTGTGTGGGGCAGAGGCATCTCTGCAGATCAATGAGAGACACCCGAGTGCCAGCTGAGTGCCAGCTGGGCCACAACGGGCTTCAGACGACCTCTACACCTGGGAGCAGTGCCAGGAGGCAGGGGAATGGGGTAACTGGTATGAGTTGATGAAGGCAGCAATAAAAAGCTCTGTTAACACTGACAAGGCAGGAGTGGAGCAGGGCTGTGCAGGGCCCCTCTCATCCCCTGCGGGCTCTGTCTGCACACTGTGCTGTGACTAAGGTCAAACCTGTGCCTACAGAACAGGCTGGGGCTGGTGTTCAGTGAGCCACAGCAAGAGAGCTTCCTCCCAACCCTGACCACCACCTATCACACAATACCTGAATGGTTTTGGTTGGAGAAGACCTTCAAGATTCTCAGGAGTGATGGACTATGGAGCACCTCCCCTGTGGGGCCAGGCTGGGAGAGCTGGGGCTGCTCAGCCTGGAGAGGAGAATGCTCCAGGGAGACCTCAGAGCAGCCTTCCAGAAAGGGCTCCAGGAGAGCTGGGGAGGGACTCTGGACAAGGGCTGGGAGTGCCAGGAGGAGAGGCTGGGGAGAGCCTGGCACAGGCTGCCCAGGGAGGCTGTGGCTGTGCCCTGCCTGGAGTGTTCCAGGCCAGTCTGGATGAGGCCCTGAGCAGCCTGTGCTGGTGGGAGGGTTCTGAACCTGTTCAGGGACTGTGAGCCCCCTGCCCCCAGCTCCCTGGGCAGCCTGCTTCAGTACCCAGCCACCACCCACCCGTGCTCATCCAGCCACCCACAGGCTCCTGGTGAGCTGAGGACAGTGGGGCAAGCAGTGAGGATTCCTCCAAGCAGCCTTGTGGCCCCCTCTTCAGCCCCGTGCTGAGCCCTCCCAGCTCCCTGCTGTGCTGCACACATCATGCCCAGCAGCACTGCAGGCAGCTGCTCCGGGTGCAGAGGGCCCTGCTGCCTACGAGGGGCTGGGTGACCTTTAAAGGTCCCTTCCAACCCAACCCACTCCATGAGTCTATGATGAGTTCTCACTCTTTATGAGCTGTCATTTCTAGGACACACTGGCAGCCAGAAGGCCTTCTGCTGGCACATCCAGATGCAGCCAGCTCTTCCCTGGCAGAGCAGCACAGCCTGAGGCAGGCCACTGGCCAGCTTCGAGCAAGTCCACAAGCAAATGCTTCCAGTCCCCCTGGACAACTGCTTCCACGGAATCACACAGTGCTGGAGGCTGGAAGGGACCTCTGGAGGTCATCCAGTCATAGAATCATAGAATCAGCCAGGTTGGGAAAGACCTCAGAGATCATCAAGTCCAAGGTGTAGCCCAACACCTCCTGACAGCTAAACCCTGGCTCCAAGTGCCACATCCAGTCCCCCCTTAAATACCTCCAATGAAGGTGACTCCACCACCTCCCTGGGCAGCACATCCCAAGGGCCAATCTCTCTTGCTGGGAAGAATTTCTTCCTCACCTCCAGCCTAAACCTCCCCTGGCACAGCTTGAGACTGTGTCCTCTTGTTCTGGTGCTGGCTGTCTGGGAGAAGAGACCAACCCCCACCTGGCTACAGCCTCCCTGCAGGGAGTTGCAGAGAGCAATGAGGTCTCCCTGAGCCTCCTCTTCTCCAGGCTAAGCAACCCCAGCTCCCTCAGCCTCTCCTTCCAGGGCTGTGCTCCAGACCCCTCCCCAGCCTTGTTGCCCTTCTCTGGACACCTTCCAGCAGCTCAACATCTTTCCTGACCTGAGGGGCCCAGAACTGGACACAGGACTCAAGGTGTGGCCTAACCAGTGCTGAGCACAGGGCAGGATGACCTCCCTGCTCCTGCTGGCCACACTCTTCCTGCTGCAGGCCAGGATGCCATTGGCCTTCTTGGCCACCTGGGCACACTGCAGGCTCATGTTCAGCCTCCCATCCACCAGCACCCCCAGGTCCCTCTCTGCCTGGCTGCTCTCAGCCACTCTGCCCCCAGCCTGTAGCACTGCCTGGGGTTGCTGTGGCCAATGTGCAGCACCTGGCACTTGGATGTGTTCAATCTCCTGCCCTTGGCCTCTGCCCATCTGTGCAGCCTGGCAAGGTCCCTCTGCAGAGCTCTCCTGCCCTCTAACAGCTCAACTCCTGCCCCCAGCTTGGTGTCAGCTGCAAACTTACTGCTGATGGACTCAATGCCCTCCTCCAGATCATCAATAGAGATGTTAAAGAGCATGGGGCCCAGCACTGATCCCTGGGGACACCACTGGTGCCTGGCTGCCAGCTGGCTGTGGCACCATTCACCACCACTCTCTGGGCTCAGCCTCCAGCCAGTCCCTAACCCAGCTCAGAGTGCTGCTGCCCAAGCCAGGGGCTGATGCCCGAGCAGGGGCACACAGGGCAGGGCACAGGGCAGGGCACACAGGAACACACTCAGACAGGTCGTGAAAGTCTCCAGAGCAGGAGACTCCACAGCCTCTCTGGGCAGCCTGCTCCAGGCCTCCAGCAGCCTCACAGGGACAAAGTTTTCCCTCCTGTTCCTGCGGGGTGGGTTGAAAATTCTCCCCAGCAGTCACTTTTGCCAGAGCAGCTGAGCTGGAGCAGGTGGAGCTGTGCCTGCAGGCAGGACTCCCATCTGCAGTGGAGTGCAAGTACCAAGAGACAGCAGGATCAGAGAATCACAGAATCAACCAGGTTGGAAGAGACCTCAGGGGTCACCAAGCCCAACCTACTACCTAACACCTAACCCCTCCACATCCAGTCCTCTTTTGATCACCCCCAGGGACAGTGACATGCACGGGGGTTTACAATCAATGAGCAGCACAAGGACCCCCCCCGGCCAAAGACCGCTGCAAGTCTCTCTACCCCCTCCCCCTTACCCTCTTGTACACACAAGGGAGAGGAGAAAGGAGCAGAGAGATGTTAGAATTAGCCAAACCACTGCAGCCAAGGACAAGCAGAAGCAGCAGAAGCAGAGTTGGTATCTCCCCAGAGCAAAGCAGCCAGCAGAGAGAGGAATGATTCACCAGACCCCTTGTTGTGGCAGCTCTCCCCCCAGGGGCTGTTCAGAGCTCCCTAGGCACACCCAGCAGGGGCTTGTTGACATTTTACTACCTTCTGTCCGAGATCTGTGAAAAGTTTCAAAGGCCTAAAACTCCTACACCGTGGCAGCTGCTCTGCCCCAGCTCCCCCAGTGCCCCTTGTGCCCCCTGGCCAACCCCGAGCAGAGCCTGGCCCCAGCCCTGCACAGCTTCACCCCCAGCACTGAGGGCAGCCCTCAGGCTGCTCTGCCCCAGCTCCCCCAGTGCCCCTTGTGCCCCCTGGCCATCCCCAAGCAGAGCCTGGCCCCAGCCCTGCACAGCTTCACCCCCAGCACTGAGGGCAGCAGCCCTCCCCAGGCTGCTCTGCTCCCAGCCCCAGCTGCCTCAGCCCTCAGCCTGGCCTCAGCCTGGCCTCAGAGGAGCTGTTCCACTGCCTGCAGCAGCTCTGAGGCTCTGGGATGGACTCTCTCAAGCAGTTCCCTGAGGTCCTTCTGGAGCTGAGGGGCTCAGACTAGACACAATATTGCAGATGTGGCCTCAGCAGGGCAGAGGGGCAGGAGAACCTCTCTGACCACCACAGCCCTTCTAATGCCCCCCAGGATGCCTTCTGGGCCACAAGGGCACACTGCTGGCTCCTGGCATCCTGGGCTCACGGCTCATGGTCAGCCCACAGAGGTAGCTTCCAGGAATCCATCTGCAGGGGAAGAGAGCAAAGGTGGTTGTGGGCTGGCAGGTCCAGAAGGAAGGTCCTGGTCACCAAGAGAGCTTCTGGGAGTTGCTGACTGAAGACCATGTGCACAAAAAGAGGATTTTGGTGCTTTCCCAGGTGATGGCAGCCAAAAGGGCTGTGCTGGGGAATCAGGATGCATCAGCTCCTCTCTGTCAGAGGAGAACAGCCCCAAGGTGAGCACATGGTTGCCCAGTTCCACAGCAGAGATTCCACAGAGCAGCTCATCTTGCACTGCTGCTGGCAAAGAGGGGCCAGGAGGAGGTGTGTGTGAGAGGACTCTTGGAGCAGCTGGTGGCTGAGCTGCAGCACAAACATCTCTCCCTCCAAAGCCCTCTGGGAGGTGAGGATGCTCTGGCAAAGCAGGGGGTGCCAGCTGGTGTTTCAGGCTGCATCTAGGGCCACTGCTGTGTGATGAGTGAAACCCCAGCAGGGCAAGGACACATTGAGAAGGGACACCATCGATTCAGAGAAGAATCACAGTCACAGAATGCATCAGCTTGGGAGGGACCCTCAAGGGCATCCTGTCCAACCCCTGCAGGCAGCAGGGACAGCTCCAGCCACAGCAGGCTGCCCAGGGACACAGCCAGGCTGAGCTTGGATGGCTCCAGGGATGGGGCCTCCAGCACCTCCCTGGGCAGCCTGTGCCAGTGTCTCCCCAGCCTCCCTGTGCAGAGCTTCCTCCTGATGCCCAACCTGACTCTGCCCTGCTCCAGTTCCAAACCACTGCCCCTGGGCCTATCCCCACAGCCCTTCTGCACAGTCCCTCCCCAGCTGCCTGCAGCTCCCCTGCAGGGATTGAACTGCAGCTCTGAAGTCTCCCTGGAGCCTTCTCTTCTCCAGGCTGAGCAGCCCCAACTGTCCACACAGAAGAGGTTCTGCAGCCCTCTGATCATCCTTGTAGCCTCCTTTGGACCCTCTCCAGCAGCTCCAGGTCCCTCCTGTGTTAAGAGCTCCATATCTGGCCCCAGCCCTGCAGGGGAGGTGTCCCCAGAGCAGAGCAGAGGGGCAGGATCCTCTCTCCAGCTCTGGCCACACTGCTTTGGATGCAGCCCAGGCTGCCCTTGGCCTCCTGTGCTGCCAGTGCCCATTGCCGGCTCCTGCCCAGCTCCTCCCACCCAGCACCCCCAAGGCCTTCTCTGCAGGGCTGCTCTCAGTCTCATCAGCCCCAGCCTGGGCTGGTACCAAGCCAAGCAAGGTGCAGGATCTTGCTCTTGGCCTTATTGAACTTCATGAGGTTCTCCTCAGCCACCTCTCCAGCCTGTCCAGGCCCCTCTGGGTGACATGCTGTCCCTCAGCCACATCAGTCAGCTGGCTGCCATTGCAGAGGCTGCCTCGGTCTCACTGTCTCCAGGAAGAGTGGATTAGTTCTGTAGGTGCTTCTTCCTCTTCATCCTTCCTGGTCACCACCTTGCTTTGCATGCTGAGCGAGCCTGGCTTCAGCTCCCAGCCCCTGCTCCTGCTGTCTCCCAGTGTGCTGAAGAGCCCTTGAGAACTTCTCCAGGTGAAGTGCTCAGATGCAGGGAGCACTGGCTGCCAGGTGGCTCCTCAGTTAGCAGAGCAGCTTTCACATCCTTCTCCTCCAAGTGTCCTCCCCTACCCTCAAATCATTTTTGTGGCTCTTGTTTGTATTTGCCTCCTTTTTACCAGCCCTCCACTGTGTGCAGCTGGCCTCAGCCCAGTCACCTCCAGGGGCTCAAGTGCCCTCCCTGCTCCTCCTGCTCCGGTGGCGCAGCCAGGGGCACTGCACCCTGCTGAGCTGCTGTGCTCCTCTGACCACTCAGCCCAGGGCACTGCTGGGGATCAGCTTACAGCAGCTGTGACTGCTGCTAAGCCATGGCTCCAGGGCCCAGGACTGGCACCAGGGCCCAGGACTGGCACCAGGGCCCAGGACTGGCACCAGGGCCCAGGACTGGCACCAGGGCCCAGGACTGGCTCCAGGGCCCAGGACTGGCACCAGGGCCCAGGACTGGCACCAGGGCCCAGGACTGGAATGAATGAGAGAATGGGTTGGGTTGGAAAGGACTTCAAAGCTCATCCATCTCCAGCCCCTGCCCTGGGCAGGGACACTTCCCACCAGCACAGGCTGCTCAAGGCCTCATCCAGCCTGGCCTGGAACACCTCCAGGCAGGGCACAGCCACAGCCTCCCTGGGCAGCCTGTGCCAGGCTCTCCCCACCCTCACTGCCAACAATTTCTTCCTCATTTCCAGTCTCAGTCTCCCCTCTCCCAGCTCAAAGCCATTGTTCCTCCTCCTGGCACTCCCAGCCCTTGTCCAGAGTCCCTCCCCAGCTCTCCTGGAGCCCTTCAGGCACTGCAAGGCTGCTCTGAGTTCTCCCTGCAGCCTTCTCTTCTGCAGGCTGCACAGCCCCAACTCTCCCAGCCTGGCCCCACAGGGGAGGTTCTGCAGCCTCTGAGCATCCTGGTGGCCTCCTCATGTTCCTCTCCAGCAGTTCCATGTCCCTCTTCTCTTAGGGGCTCCAGAAGTGGCTGCAGTGCTGCAGGTGAGGTCTGAGCAGAGGGGCAGAATCCCGTCCTGTGACCTGCTGGCCACACTGCTTTTGATGCAGCCCAGGACATGGCTGGCTTTTGGGGTGGCAGAATAAGAGGGATGCAGGCTGGAGGTGGGAAAAACGTTGACTTCCCTATGGTGTTGTCTGGAAAGAAGGAGAGAAGATGTCTGTCCTGTGGCTTTGTCCTGCCTTCTTCAGCATCCTGCCCTTCAGCTCATGCTGCAACCATCTCTCCTGCTGCTTTCCTGCAGGCTGTGTGCACGCTGAGGTGAGCATGGCACAGCCTCTGGCAGCAGCCAGGGAAGACCCTAGGGACACACATCTAGAATCACACAAGGACTCGCATCTAGAAGTTCTTCAGCTTCCTGTCCAGCCAGGGGTGGCTCTGTGCTCAGAGGTCATCTCTTCCAGATGCACCCCATGGGTGCTGGAGAGCCCCTGCTCCCAGCCCTGCCTGTGATACCAGCACTGCACTGCCAGCCTCAGCTCCCACAGGGTGCTGTGCCCGTGCCCACAGCCATCACACCTCCTCCATCTCCATGCCAAAACCCTTTGTGGTTTGGTTCAGGGCCACTCTGCCCAGCACAGCCCTCCTGTGAGGGCCGAGTCTGCTCTGAGCTGCACTCAGCTGCAGCACACGGGGGGAGGTGCAGCCAGGAGGCTGCTGAGCCTGGGGCACGTCTGAGGGTGGGGGTGGGGGCTCGGAGCTGTGGCTGTGTGGGGCTTTCATTAATCACAAATCAAGAAGGTGGCTGAATGCTTCTGAGACAGTGAGGAATCGTCTGGGGCTGCATGGGAAGCCTTCCAACTGCACTGCAGCAGAGCCCAGGCGCCGCCCAGCAGGCTCCCACCAGCTGATCTTTTGCATTCAGCTTGGGAAGGAGAGTGGTGTGGAAAGCAGATCGATGGCCTGGTCCCACATTCACCACATCCACCTCATCAGAGCCATCTCAGCAGCTCTTGGATCTCCCCAGTCACCTGCTGCCAGGCTGCCAGGATGGGTGAGGCTGCCAAGGGTGGGTGAAGCTCCTGTGCTGGCCCCCCCAGTGCTCACTGCTGGGCCAGGAAGGGGCACAGCAGGTCCCACACAGCATGGCATGCTTGGAGTGATTGCTGCTCCTGAAGCGGTGCGTGGCCCAGCCAGCAGGCTGCAGGCTCCAGGGGGCACCCAGGGGACACCCAGGGGACACCCAGGGGACACCCAAACCTCCCCAGCCTTGAGATAGTGCTTAAGGGTGAGGAGTTCTCAGGCACACGTGGAGTGAGCAAATGCAAGCTTGGTTTCACACCCTGAGTTTCACACCCTCCTGGGCTCATGCAACTGCTGAGGCTGGGAGAGCCCTCTGAGCTCATCCAGCCCAGCCCTCAGCCAGAGCTCACAGAGCAGCCCTGCTGCTCAGCCACTGCACCACAGCCCTCAGCACCACAGCCCTCAGCACCACAGCCACACAGCTCTGAAACCCCCCAGGGCTGGGGACTCCACCCCCTGCCTGGGCAGCCTGGGACAGTGCCTGGGAACCCTTGCTGGGAAGGAATTGTTCCTAACATCCAACCTGAGCCTCCCCTGGCACAGCTTGAGGAAGCAAATGTGCTCCTGGCAAAGCCACAGAGGATGCCAGGAGCAGAGGCACAGGTGCAGGTTACTCAGCATGGAGCAGCCCAGAGGCAGAGATGCAGATGAAGGTTACCTGCAGCTTGGGCTGTCCAAGTGGGAAGGCAAAGCGAGGCCTCTCCTGCTGGAGGCAGCTGTGCCTGCTGGAGACAGGACCGTGCCTGCTGCCCAGGGCTGAGGCCCTGCAGTGAGAGCTCTGTGGGCTCAGAGCAGGCCCTATGGAGCAGCACCCTGCAGGGCTGTCACCAGGCAGCTCTCCACACGGCTACTGCGGCCAGCACCACCAGGGAGGAGCAGCTGCTGAAGCACTTGGCCTCCTTCCCCTGTTCCACCTCATGACAGATCAATGCCTCCTGAGTCCTGCTCTCTGCTGGGAGGGGGCAGAAGATCCAGCAGGAGGATGCTCCAGTGTGTGAGGGTTAAATGCCCAGCAGTAGCCACTTCAGTATCAAGAAGAGACCTGGAATCTCTGGGGAGTGGAGCTGGGATGGGACTGACCATCAGACCCTCCCCCAGCATTGTTGCTCTGCTCTGGACACGCTGCAGCCCCTCAGTGGCCTTCTTGGAGTGAGCTGTCCCTGGAGCCTTCTCTTCCCCAGGCTGAACAGACCCAGCTCTTGCAGCCTGGCCCCACAGGGGAGGTGCTCAGCCCTCTGAGCATCTCTGTGTCATGCTTGGCCACCTGGGCACACCCTGGGTCCCATCCAGCTGCTGGGCACCAACAGGCTCTGCTCAGTGGTGCTCTGTGAAAGGACAAGGGGCAAGGGACACAAGCTGGAAGCCCCTATCATAGAGTCACAGAATCACAGCATGGCAGGGGGAAGGAAGCTCTGGAGATTATCCAGGCCAACCCCTCTGCCAGAGCAGCACCACCCAGGGCAGGTCACACAGGAACACATCCAGGCAGGTCTTCAAAGTCTCCACACAAGGAGACTCCACAACCTTTCTGTGCAGCCTGCTCCAGGCCTCCAGCACCCTCCCAGCACAGACAGACCACACCATCCCTGTTCAGGGTTCTCAGGCAGTCCTCATTTCCCCTCCTAGTCCTTGGAGAGGGGTGGGAGCAGCTCTCCATGGGAAGAGATGTTGATGTGCAAACAGCAGCATCAGAGAGCCCTGCTGAAGACCTCCTTCCTTTGCTGGCAGCAGGCAGCTCACCTGGTCTCTAATGAGTGCTGAGGCTCTCTCCTGCCATCACTCACAGCAATTACTCAGACAAGTTGGGTCCCCAGCTACCGGCTCAGCATCAGAGCCTGCTGAAGGCTGTGACATTGCCCCAGGCGTGACAGGAGAGGTCCATCAATGGCTCAGGCTGACAGAGCACCCTGGGACGTGGCCTGAGCACAGCGAGTTCCTTGCCTCCTCTTCAGCTTTGGGAAGAGGCTGCAGCAGACAGGATGAGAGGAAATGGCCTTGACTTGCACCCAGTTGCTTAGGTTGGACATGAATCATAGGATCATTGAGGTTGGAAAAGGCCTCCAAGGTCATCAACCTGGGTGAGGAGCAATTTCTTGCCCAAAGGGGTTGTCCAGGCCTGGCACGGGGTGCCCAGGGAGGTGACTGGAACCTCATCCCTGGAGGGGTTTCAGAGGTGTAGAGCTGTGGTGCTGAGGGACGTGGCTTAGCAAGAGCCTGGCTGGCTTTGCTGGTGCTCCAGGCAGGGGGATTCTGGGGGGTTGTGAGCTTCAGCAGGCCTCAGCACAGGACAAATGAGGTTTGTTGGCCTCAAAACCACTCAATGAGAAGAAAAACTTGCAACTAAGGGAGCAGTAGCAGCTCCCTCCCAGCCTGCTCTCCCATCCCATCCCAAGAGACTCAATCTTGTCTCTCTTGATGTGAATCAACAAAGATCTCCTGTGCTGCTTGCCCAGACAGCAGCTGACGTGTGCTGGGCAGAGGACTCTCTGGCATGTGCACAGACAAGATCCTCTCTACCCAGCAGCTCCCCTGGGAAGGGAGGATGGTGCCAAGGACAACGATTTCACCCCTGGAGAAGCCTGAGGAACTGCACAAAAGACCTGAGCAACACTGGCTCAGGAGGAGGCTCAGACCTGGGCAACGCTGCTCTGCAGCAAAACAGAGACAACACCAGGAGAGCAAAAGAGACAACACCAGGAGAGCAAAAGAGGCCTCACCAGGAGGAGGCTCAGACCTGGGCAACGCTGCTCTGCAGCAAAACAGAGACAACACCAGGAGAGCAAAGCACAGAGGCCTCACCAGGAGGAGGCTCAGACCTGGGCAATGCTGCTCTGCAGCAAAACAGAGACAACACCAGGAGAGCAAAAGAGACAACACCAGGAGAGCAAAAGAGGCCTCACCAGGAGGAGGCTCAGACCTGGGCAACGCTGCTCTGCAGCAAAACAGAGACAACACCAGGAGAGCAAAGCACAGAGGCCTCGCCATGCAGCCTGGAAGCAGCAGGCCAGGAGGAAGCCGAAGTTCCTCCTGCTGCAACTCCTGGAGCTGAAGAGGCTGCTCAGAGAAGGGCCTGGGCTTGGACTGTGGGATCTCTGCCTCCCCTCCTCCGGTGGAGGACAGCACAGCCAGCAAGGCAGCAGCCTTCCTCCACACACCCAAACCATCCTGGGGGGTGGTGGTATAATTCCTTTCCTCTTCTCTCTCCCTCTTCTTCCTCTCTCTATTTTTCTCTCTCTCTCCCTCCTTCTGTTCCATCCACTTTATTCTGTTCATCAATAGCCTCAAGGGCTGTTGATACTTTGGCCTCGCTTGTGCCTCTAACTTCCTCACCTGGGAATACTCAAAAGGACTGAGGCTCTTACCCTCTCTGGACCAAGATACCCATGCCTTCAGGACCTGAAGGGCTCCAGGAGAGCTGGGGAGGGACTTCTGACAAGGGCTGGGAGTGCCAGGATGAGGGACAATGAACTGGGAGAGGACAGATTGAGGCTGGAGGTGAGGAAGAAATGGTTGAGAGTGAGTGTTACAGGAAGGTGGTGGGTTGAAAATTACTCCCACCAACTCATCTGGAGAAAACTGCCCCCCAGAATAAAATTGCCAGCCTAGCTCAGAAGGTTTGGGAAGCAAATGAAGCTCTATCCAGAAGCTAGCTGCAGTCTAGCAACATGAAGTGCAATGAATAGGGACAAAGTGCACAATACAAACTCCTCAGAGTCCCCCTGGGTGGATCCAGGGGACCTGTTCACTTCCTCCCCCACTCCCTCCTTCCCTCCTTCCCATTACCTCACACAGGAGTCAGAACAGAGAACCCCTGGCAAGGCCATGGGAGAGAGAGAAGTTGGAAGCAGAAGCCATAGGGGAAGGAGAGAGCAAGACCTGTTTGTGCCTCTGCTCTGCATCCCATCAGCAACCCAGTGAGTTGTACAGAGCTCAGCACATTCTCCTTTCACACCCAAGGGTCAGCACTTCCAGTCTTTGCAGTCGGGATCTGGGATAAAGTTTCCCCTTCAAACTGCAACAGGGAGGCTGGGGAGAGCCTGGCACAGGCTGCCCAGGAGGCTGTGGCTGTCCCTGCCTGGAGGTGTTCCAGGCCAGGCTGGATGAGGCCTTGAGCAGTCTGGGCTGGTGGAGGTGTCAGGGGCTGGAGCTGGGTGATCTTGAAGGTCCCTTCCAACCCAACCCATGGCTCTGTGATAGCAGCAGCGTGGGACAGGAAGCTTCAGCTGCCCTTATTCACAGGCAAGGAAGGGGCTGCACTGCCAACTACAGCCTGCTGCTTGGACTCCTTCTTGTACCACCCTCTAGGGAACAACAAAGAAGCACCCAGCCCAGACAAGGACCCAGCTAAACCCCTGTGAGAGCTGCACTGCTCCTCCAGCCATGCCAGCTTGTGTGGCGCCAGCAGTGAGCCTTCTGCAGCCATGACCTGCAGAGCTGAGCACAGCACAGGACAACTCCAGCGGTCCTGCCTGGGATCTCTCCTGCTGCAGGATTACAGGGAGCCAAGGAGCCTGAATTGGTCTTAATATTTATAATGGGCTTCAAAGGAGATGGAGCAGAGCAGCCACAGATCAGTGGTGGCTGGTACAGGAGACACCATGATTGATGCACAGTGACTGGAGGAGAGTGATGACTTCCTGAGGGAAGGATGGCTTCTGGCTAGCCAGCATGGGGCTTTGCTCACTCATTAGAGGTTGGTTTATAGCAGAGGTGTCCCAGAATTTAAAGCTGCCTCAGATCCTTCTCCTGCTTTGCTGTGCCTGCACTCTTGTGTAAAGGTGTGACTGGTGCCACGGCAGCTGGGGCTGAGAGGAGATACCAGAATCCAGCAGGGAGAGGCTGGAAGGGACCTCTGGAGCTCACCCAGCCCAAGCCCTGCTCCAGCAGGGCACCCACAGCAGCTTGCCCAGGGGCACCATGCCCAGGGGGGGTTGGAAGCTCTCCACACCAGGAGACTCCACAACCTCTCTGGGCAGCCTGCTCCAGGCCTCCAGCAGCCTCACAACAAACAACTTTCTCCTCCTGCTCAGATCCAACCTCCTGGCTGCCACTCTGTGCCCACTGCCCCTTGTGCTGTCCCTGGGCACCCCTGAGCAGAGCCTGGCCCCAGCCTCTTGCCCCCCACAGCTCCTTTAGCTCTTGCTGAGCATTGCTCAGCTGCCCTCTGGGGCTGCTCTCCTGCAGGCTCTCAGCCCCAGGGCTCTCAGCCTTTGCTGCTCCCAGAGCTGCTCCAGGCCCCTCAGCAGCTCTGCAGCCTGCCCTGGGCTCTCTCCAGCAGTTCCCTGTCCCTCTGGAGCTGGGGAGCCAGCACTGGCCCCAGGACTCCAGGTGTGGCCTCGCTAGAGCAGAACAGAGAGGGAGGAGAACCTCTCTGAAGCTGTTGGCCACTCTCCTTCATGCACCCTGGGACCCCATTGACCTTCCTGGCTACCAGGACACATTTCTAGCCCCTTCTCCACAGAGCTCTTCCCAGCAGGTCCCCTCTCCCCTGTCCTGCTGCAGGAGGTTGTTCCTCCCCAGGGGCAGGACCCTGCCCTTGCCCTGGTTAACCTTCATGAGGTTGCTCTGCCCAGCTCTCAGCCTGGCCAGGTCTCACTCCTCCCAGTCTTGGCTCAGCAGCACACTTGCTGAGGTTCCAGCCCAGCCCTTTGTCCAGGCCAGTTGTGAAGATGCTGAGGAAGCCAGAGGCCGTTTGGAGCCCTGGGGCACACCACCAGCTGCAGGCTCCCAGCTGGGCTCTGCCTGCTGCTCACTCCCCTCCCAGCTCTGTGGTTCAGCCAGGGTGTGTGACCCTGTCCGTGCTGCCTGCTCAGGGCTGTGGCTGTCTCTGCACTGCAGCTGGCTCTCAGCTCTCCTGGTGGGTGCTTTGCCAGGGACTGGGCTGCCAGCCTCGTGTGCTCTGTGGCAGTGTGTGAGCCACAGGGCTCAGCAAGTGGCTCCCCTGCTGCTGGCCTGGAAAGCTATGTGGAGCACAGTGAACTTCTTGTCAAAGGACAGCAGCCTGTGCACCATTTCCCTCTGGGTGGAAGGCTCTCCCAAGGGAACAGCTGTAGAGAGGACTTCCCTCAGCAGAGCAGCCTGCAGCAGAGGTGCTGCAGCAGGGCAGGCTCTGCTGGCTTACAACCAGCGTTGGATCCACAGACCCCACGGGGGTGGCTGAGCCAAGTGCTGCCCTGTGCTCAGCCACAGCTTGTGCTGGCAGGTCACTAATCATGGACCCACAGACAGCTTTGGCTTGGAAGGGACCTTTAAGTGCATAAAGGTCAAGTCCAACCCTAAACCCAGCACTGCCAAGGCACCACTAAACCCTGGCCCCTCAGCACCACACCTACACAGCTTTGAAACCCCTCCAGGGATGGCGACTCCACCACTGCTCTGGGCAGCCTCTTCCAGTGCCTCACACAATCACTGGGTGCTGTGATCAAGCAGAGGTGGCTGCTGTGGACATGAACAGCACCACTCACACTCTTCTTGTGATGGTTTGCCCTGGCTGGAAGCAGAGACTTCACAGGATGGCTCCTGAAGCACAAAGCCATGACCCACTGGCAGCACCTCCATGGCCAGGCAAGTGGCTGGGTTAGCTGCAGCTGAAAACTCAGGAATAGATCCAGGAAAGGATCACCCAGCCCAGCCCCTGCAGCCAGCAGGGACAGCCCCAGCCACAGCAGGCTGCTCCCAGCCCCAAACAACCTGACCTGCACTGCTGCCAGCCATGGGGCAGCTCCCAGCTCTCTGGACAGCCTGGGCCAGGCTCTCCCCACCCTCAGCACCAAACATTTCTCCTTCTCTCCACTCCCAAGCTCCCTCTCTGAGTTCCAAACCATTCCCCCTTGTGCTGGCACCACAGGCCCTGCTCCAAAGTCTGTGCCCAGCTCTCTGCTCAGCCCTTGGAGCACTGCAAGGCCACCAGAAGGTCTGCCTGGAGCCTTCTCCTCTGCAGGCTGCCCAAGGCCAAGTCTCTCAGCCTGGCTCCCAGCAGAGGGCTTCCAGCCCTGCCAGCACTGCTGTGGCCTCCTCTGGCCCTGCTGCAGCAGGTCCCTGTCTGTGCTGAGGGCTCCAGAGCTGCCCCAGCACTGCAGGGCTGTGAGCAGAGCCCAGCAGAGGGGCAGAATCGTTCCCTGCCCCTGCTGCCCTCACTGCTGGGGCTCAGCCCAGGCCAGGCTGGGGCAGGGATGGCAGTGCTTGGTGCTGGCTCAGCTCCAGCTCTGCACCCCAAGTCTGGTGTCCAAAGGTGAGTTCACACATCTCTGCTCTTCTGACAACTCTTCTCTCAGCATCCTTCAGTCTCCTGCTGCTGTCCCTGGCACAGAAGCTGGGGGAGATGATGGCTATGGGGCAGGCCACCCAAGGCACATTGGTTGGAGGGCAGGTTGTTGGTGCAGCAACAACTCCTTCCTGGGGAAACCGCTGGGGTTGGAGCCTGGGTAATCACGGTGAGCCAGAGAGAACCTGCTGTGCTGGTGGAAGTCTGACAGTGCAGTTGTCCTTTTGAACAGGTCACAATGAGGTGACTGAACGCAGCAAAAGCCTCTGTGGGCCTGCCCAGGGGGCAGCTGGTGTTAGACACCGATGGCAGCTTGCTCTGAGACATCTAACTTCCATCTCCTGAAGCAAGGACAGATGACTCCTGCCCTGAGAGCCTGAAGTGGCTGAGCTGTGATGCAGACAAGCAGAATTGTGATCACTGCAGGCACCTCAGTGCAGCACAGCACCCTGCAGCATCCCTGAGGAGATCCAGCTCCTCAGGAGCTCTGAGCCAGCAATTTGGCTCTAAATCTTCTGACAGGCCATGGAGCCAGCACTGAGTGGATTTGTGACCTGGGGCAGTCTTGTGCCAAGCAAGAAGAGACAGCAAGAGGAGCAGAAACCCCTTCCTGGCCAGAGTGAAATGTACACAGGCTGCCAGCCCCCCATGAGCTGTGTGCTCTGCCCTGCCCCTGCCCTGCCCCTGCCCTGCCCCTGCCCTGCCCTCCCTCCCTGCTCTCTGCCTGCTGCTCCTTTGCCAGATGCTGAGCTTCGTTGGCAGCCCCAAGTTCAAACCATAGCAAACCAAAACTGCTTCCCAAAGGCAGAGGCAGGGAAGAAGAGTGACCTCCCGGCACTGTGACAGGGAGATAGGAGCTGTGGCATGTTCCCAACCTGCTCCTGACTCACTCTCTGACTGGGGTGAGTCCCTTGCAAAGGGCTCTCCTTACAATGTCCTCTCTGCCTCTGCAGGGCAGAGCAATGCTCCTGAAGGCTCTTGGGAGGCTCCATGGGTTATTAAATGTCATGAAGTGTGTCGCTGCCTGGGAGGAAACACCTTGTGGAGACAGGTCCCACCTTCGTGGGCAGAAAACACCTCCAGGTTTGAGGTAAGCTTCAGCCCACAGAAGAGCTCCCCAGGGTGCAGGCTTTGTGAAAACTCTGTGAGCAAGGTGGAGTCCTGCTCAGAGACCTCCTGTGCAGGAGCATCACTCAGCAGCAACGAGGCAAAGGGCTGGGTCCTGCACTTGGGTCACAGCAACCCCATGAATGCTCCAGGCTCGGGGCAGAGTGGCTCAGAACTGCCCAGCAGAAGAGGACAGCAGCTGAAGGTGAGCCAGCAGTGCCCAGGAGGCCAAGAAGGGCAGCAGCAGCCTGGCCTGGAGCAGCAATGCTGTGGGCAGCAGGAGCAGGGAGGTGATCATCCTTCTGGACTCTTCACTGCTGAGGCCATACCTCAAATCCTACGTGCAGTTTTGGGCTCATGACTCCAAGAAGGACATTGAGGAGCTGGAGCAGGGCCAGAGAAGGGCAACAGAGCTGGGGAAGGGTCTGGAGAAGAGGGCTGGGGAGGAGCAGCTGAGGGAGCTGGGGGTGTTGAGCCTGGAGAAGAGAAGGCTGAGGGAGACCTCCTTGCTCTCTGCAGGGGTTTGGGTTCTTCTCCCTGGTGACAGGACAAGGGGAAATGGCCTTCAGTTGCACCAGGGAAGGCTTAGGCTGGACATTAGGAAATTTTTTTCCACAGGAAGGGTTCTCAGGCCCTGTCCCAGGCTGCCCAGGGAGGTGGTGGAGTCCCCTTCCCTGGCTGTGTTTAAAAGCCATGCAGATGTGCCTGGGGATATGGCTTGGCAGAGTGGGGTCAATGGTTGGACTCCTGGAGGTCTTTTCCAGCCTAAATGGTTCAATGATTCTGTGTTCAGCAGCCCCACAGCAGTTGCTGCAGCAAGGAGCAGCACACATCTGGTCTCTCTTTGCTGCCTGCTCCACTGATGGTCTGTCCAGCCTCAGCTTTCCTCAGCTGCTCCTTCTGATGCTGGATTCAAAGAGCTCTTTAATATCCTGCCCTGTTCACCTGCTTTAGAAGTGCTGATGCCCAGTGGCCTCTCAGCCTCTCACTAGCAACTCAAATGCTGAGCTTAGAGAAAACTTTGCTGAAAAGCAGTTTCCTAGCTCGGTTCTGAGTGGGATTCCTTCTCCCCTCTGGTGTCTCCATCCACCCCAGAAGCCCCGCTGCAGGTCCTGCAGGTCTGCTTTCATTTGTGCCTTTCTGGCCTTTCCTGTCCTGAGCCCCCAGCCTGCCCTTGATTCTGGAGGTCCCTCTGCTGTTTGCATCTCAGCCCCTCTGTGTCTCCCAAAGCTGTAGCAGTCAGGCTTCCATCTCCGCTTCCGAACTGCTGAGCTGGGCCTTGGAACGTTGTGGCCTTGGGCTGGGTTCTGCCAAATGCCACTTGGCTTTGAAACCCACTCCAGCCACTGAGATCTGTCAGGTCCCCTCTGCTGCATCCCTTTGACATCATCTCTCTCAGACCACCAGCAGCACACGATCCAGTACTGGAGTGCCAAGGGCCAGGGCTGGGCTGGCCGCCAGAGGGGTGCCAGAGGCTCTCCATGAAGCCTCTGCTTGCCAAAGGGAAGAGCAAGGGAGGCAGGGAGAGAGACTGGTGGGGTGGGAAAGGGACTGACCCAGCTGGGATGGAGAGAAGAACAATGCCAGGGGACAGAGAAGAAAATGACAAATGTTATGTCTCAATTTTCATATTAATTTGCATTCAGCATTATGCAAATTTGCTTACATTAAAAATGTGATAGCTGCTAATTGATTCCTGGGCACGAAAGAGCTGGAGCCAGCAGCAGTTTCCCAGCCCAGCACTGGGAAGGAGGAGGGTAGGCACTGTGAGTGCTGCTTCACCCCAGCACGGATCTGCTGGCAGCTTGTAACTATGCTGAAGGGTTTGGAGAAGCTCTCCTCACCAGTTGTGTCCAAGGGCTTGTAGTGATAGGGTGAGAGAAGGGATGGAAGGCTGAGGAGGAGAGATTGAGACTGGAGATGAGGAAGAAATTGTTGGCAGTGAGGGTGGGGAGAGCCTGGCACAGGCTGCCCAGGGAGGCTGTGGCTGTGCCCTGCCTGGAGGGTTCCAGGCCAGGCTGGATGAGGCCTTGAGCAGCCTGTGCTGGTGGGAGGTGTCCCTGCCCAGGGCAGGGGGTGGGACTGGATGGTCTTGAAGGCCCCTTCCAACCCAACCCATTCTGTGAGTCTTCAGGACAGATGCAGTGGGAAGACAAAGTCCTTCTGCAGCCCTTGGGCCAGGGCAGTGCTGTGGCCTCCCATCTCTGCAAGAGCAGAGCTCAGAGTCAGCCAGGCAGGAGCAGCTCTTGCTCAGAAGCAGAGGACACCAGCAGAGTTAATTAAGCTGCATTTTGAAGGGAGAAGTTCCATTTTGCCTGGCAGCTCTATTCATAATTACCCAATTCTTTGCAGCACTAATAAGTGGGGAGGGAGCAATGGGGAATTAGCTAATTTCTCCACTTCCCATAAAAGGTGTTGAAGAGAGCAGCAGGATTTATGGTGTTGAGAGCTTGTGATGGCTGAGAGGAGGCTGGAGCCAGCTTTACCTCACAGAACAATAAATCCCCTGCCCCCACCTCCCGTGCTCGTTTATCTCAGCCCCTTGCTGAGCAGCTTGCTCCCTGCTGGCCAGCCCTCCTCAGCCTCTCTGCTCTGGCCTCAGTGATCCCTGCAGGATCTCTGCTGGTGGCACAGGGAGCCCAGTGCCCTGGGCACCACCCCACATGAGGTCCCCGAGATGCGAGGTGTGACTTCATCATACTCTGGTGGATGTCATGGAAAAGAGTGTCTGGGAGTGCAGCCATGGATGGCATCCTCAGGAGCAAGCTGAGGGATCCCCAGGGCCAAGCCTCTCCTTCCCTGGCTGCTGTCCCAGCAGGACTCTGTCCCTTCTGCCTTCCATCCCCACCCTGTGATCCTCAACCCACCTCCAGAACCCAGCTCCTGGGTCTGGTTCCCATCTGCTGCTGAGTCCAGGCTGGGACTTGCCCCGTGCCTGCCCCCAGCAGCAGTGGTGCCAGTGGTGCCCTCAGGGCTTGGGTTCCACACTGGTTTGTGTCTCTGTGTCTCTGTCCCCTGGGATTCTTCTTCTCTCCATCCCAGCTGGGTCAGTTCCTTTCCCACCCCATCAGTCTCTCTCCCTTCCTCCCTTGCTCTTCCCTTTGGCAAGCAGAGGCTTCATGGAGAGCCTCTGGGGGCCAGCCCAGCCCTGGCCCTTGCCACCAGGTTAGACAAAGCAATGAGGAACCCCAGGATCAGAGCTGGTAGAAATTACCTCCCCAGGCTCACCTTTCCTGGCAGCAGTGGGGGCTGTTTAGTGAGGAAAAGGCTTTGGCCTCCTCAGCTCTTGTCACATCTCACTGGGGAAGCTCCTGGGGTTGTAATGCTGCCAACAGCCAAGAGCAAAGACTCTGCTGAGGCTTCCAGAGCTGTGGAAAATTCCATGGCAGCCCAAGGCTTTCTGGATGGAGGATACTCAAATCCTGGGTTCAGTTTGGGGCCTCTCACTTCAAGAAGGACATTGAGGGCTGGAGTAGGTCCAGAGAAGAGCAACAAAGCTGGGGAAGGGTCTGGAGAAGAGGGCTGGGGCAGCTGAGGGAGCTCAGTTCAGCCTGGAGCAGAGGAGGCTGAGGGAGACCTCCTTGCTCTCTGCAGCTCCCTGAGAGGAGGCTGCAGCCAGGTGGGGGTTGGGCTCTGCTCCCTAGGCTCAGGTGATAGAAGGAGAGGAAGTGTCCTGAAATTGTGCCAGGGGAGGCTGAGGTTGGAGAGGAGGAAAATTGTCTTTGGTGCCAGAGTGGTCAGGGCCTGGCAGAGGCTGCCCAGGGAGGTGGTGGAGTCCCCATGCCTGGAGGGGTTGCAGCAAGCTGTGGCCATGGCTCTTGGGGCCAGGGTTTGGTGGCCATGGCGGTGCTGGGCTGGTGTTGGACTGGGTGAGCTTGGAGGGCTTTTCCACCCTGACAGTTCTGTGATTGTGTGAGGATGAATCATGGCCCAGGGGTACCAAATTAAAGCAGGGCATCCTCACAGCAGAACCTTCTGGGTCTGCAAGAGCAAATGCTGCAGCCAGCGGCGACCTCTGACCTCCCCCTGCAGCGGCCTGCAGTGAGCTGATAACATGCAGCAAATCAGTCTGTGAACACCAGGGCTCCTGCTGGCCCTGCCCCCTGCAGCTGAGCAGGAATAAAGGCCTCTGCCTGTCAAATGCTGCTTACACGGGCTGGGGAGGCTGCCAGAAAAATTGGCACTGATGGGGTCCGGTTGGTAGGAAGGAAGGAAAGAAGGGAAGGAAGGGAAGGAAAGGGAAGAAAAGAAAAGGAAGGAAGGGAAGGGAAGGAAGGGAAAGGAAAGGAAAAGGAAGGAAGAAAGGAAAGGAAAGGAAAGGAAAGGAAAAGGAAAGGAAAGGAAAGGAAAGGAAAGGAAAGGAAAAGGAAAGGAAAGGAAAGGAAAAGGAAAGGAAAGGAAAGGAAAGGAAAAAGGAAAGGAAAGGAAAAGGAAGAAAGGAAAGGAAAGGAAAGGGAAAGGAAAGGAAAGGAAAGGAAAGGAAAGGAAAGGAAAGGAAAGGAAAGGAAAGGAAAGGAAAGGAAAGGAAAGGAAAGGAAAGGAAAGGAAAGGAAAGGAAAGGAAAGGAAAGGAAAGGAAAGGAAAGGAAAGGAAAGGAAAGGAAAGGAAAGGAAAGGAAAGGAAAGGAAAGGAAAGGAAAGGAAAGGAAAGGAAAGGAAAGGAAAGGAAAGGAAAGGAAAGGAAAGGAAAGGAAAGGAAAGGAAAGGAAAGGAAAGGAAAGGGGAAGAGAGAAAGAGGAAGAGGAAGAGGAAGAGGAAGAGAAATAGAGAGAAAGGGAGAGAGAAAGACGAAGACAATGAGAAAGAAAGGGAGGAAAGCAAGAGAAAGAAAGAAGGAAAGAAAAAGGAAGGGAAGGAAGAGGAATCCATTTCTATGTTGAAATTGCCTTTATTTTCCTTTTTTAACCCATAAATAGTTGTTACTGACAAAAGTGGAAAAAATCCTTCGGAGTCTAAGTGGTTCCTAAGCTGCTGCTATGGTTGTACAGTACATACAGGCTGTGCTTTTACAGGGGAGTAGAACAACAAGGGTAATACAGAGAAAAACAGTCAAATCCTGCTCGTCGAGAAGCCTGTTCAACGGTTCACCAGGAGTCTGTGCCCAGCTGCAGACACAAAGGTTCTTCCTCTTCAGGACTACTGGATAATAAACACAGAATCCATAAACTGGGCTAAAGCACAAAAATGAGCACTTCACCCTCTTGGGAAACGTTGCCCCCAGACTACGAAGGGCAGGGCGGGAAGTGTCTTTGCCAGAGCCAAGAAAGTCTTGCTACAAAAGAAGGTCTAAACGGGGCTGCAGACAGAAGGTGGTCAGGAGCTGGTCCGAAGCAGAGGGCCGGGGTGGTGGGAGCATAGCCCTCCCTGCAGTGGCGGTGGTGGTGGGGATGGGGACCTCCTGGACGTGGTGTGGAGACACAGGGCATGGCTTGGCTCGCAGCTGAGAGCAGAGATTGCTTCCAGGCTGACGCTGAGGTGCTCCAGCGGCAGGCTCCGACTTGCCCCTCGCCGCCAGGGGCTGCAGCGCGGCGTTTGGCCCGGCTGGGGTTTGGGTGGGCACCTCCTTGACAACCACAAACCAGCTAAGAGAGGCTGGGAACAACTCCTTCCGCCATCCACTTACAGCCACACGACGCGGAGCGCAGGCTTATTGCGAACACCACCTTCAGGGCCAGCATTGAAGCCCCTTTCTCGTCCCCTTTCCCCCACTACCCTCCCACCCCTCCGGAACAGACCCGAACGTGACAGCTGGCAGCGTCCAGGGTACTTCCACAGAATCCCTGCTACCCGCCTGGGCGCTGAACCTGAAGCAAAGCTGAGCCGAGCAGCTCCGGCACGTGACGACGGCAAAGCGGTGGCGGATTAGACGCTGGCTTCAGACCCCACCGAGGTTACCCTGCTTCGCGGTGGTTTTCTCTGCTGGGGTGGAGGAAGATGCAGACATCTTCCCAGATACCAGGAACTACCCCTCTTTGGCCCAAGGCTCGATGCCAGGCTCTTGCAGATTCCTGGTGGGAATGCTCCTGATAGAGATAAGAACATAAATGGGCCTGTGGGAAGCCCAGGCGGGTGGCACCAGCTTCGCAGCCAGCGGGGGCCTTAGGCTGGTGGTTGGGCTCAGCGGTCTCAGAGGTCTATTCCAACCCAAACAAGTCTCTGCTTCTATAAGAGTCTATGTGATTCTATAAGACAGAAAGGGAATCTAGGCCAGGAAAGGAGGGCTTACTCCTGGGTAACTCTCCTTGTTTCTTCCCACCCACCCATCCCCATCCCCACCTAACAGATCATCATCTACAAAAGGAAGATTAAAACCTTGACAAATATCTTGGTTTCCCTTAAAAGAGCACTCCCTGCTGCCAGGAGACTTCTGTGACAACATTTCTGTTGCATGTGGTGGTCCCTGTGGTTCTTTAAAGACAGTTTTCCACATTTTGAAGAGGGATTCAGCAGAGTTTGGAAGCTCTGCTTGGCAGAGGGTCAGTCAGGACCTCGCGGTTGGCATCTCGCAGCGTGCCTGTGCGCTGGGCTGGACACACACAGCCACGGAGATGTGGTCATCAGACAGCCCTATCAAATCCAGAGCAGCCCACTGCTGCTGCTGGGGCTGCACAGAATCCTCCCTTTGTAGGAAATCAGATCAATTTTTCTACATCACCCTCCCTCCCCCCATCCCTCCACATGCACCTCTGGGAAGTGGCTGCTCCACAGATGGCTGTTTCCACCTGAGGGTTGGAGAAAAAAAGGACAGATCAATTCTTCAGAGTGTCTTAGATTAATCAAGGCAGATTCTGTGTAGCTGTACAGGGGAAGGGACTGCTTCCTGCCTTTCTCCCAAGCACCGAATGTTGTGGCAACTCAGCCAGGAAGAGAAGAGATCAGAAAGGTCCAAGATAGAGCAGGTAGCAGCATCACTTATTGCTGCTGCCTGCTGGGGACCCTGACCAGGAGGAGAGCAATGGGAAATGTGGGGAACAGCATCCCCAGCCCAGCCCCAGCACCCTCATTCTGAGCAGGCACTGGGTTGTGACACACCACACTTGACGTGGCAGGGCAATGGGGACAAACCAGATCAATACAGATGCTTTGCTGTTCTACAGTGTCTGCTGTCAGGGGGTCTCAAAGCACTTGCTAGCCATCGTGGCAGCCCTCATAATGCCTCTGTGCACAGTGCTGCCATCATCATCACCTGCTGAGCATGGGCAGCCAAGGTGGTGAGGACCAGGCTGTGGATCATGACACCCAGGCCCGCTCCCAGCGTCCTTTCAAGTGACAGATTCTCAGCATGAGGAATAAGGACAGAAAGGAGTGACACAAGGACGGCTGTGTGTGCTGCAGTGCCACTGCTCTAGCTGCCATCCAGCCCAGCACATGTGGGAGGGCACAGTGCCCAGGGACAGACTGTGGCCATCCATGGCACGGCGCCTCCCAGGGAAATTGGCTGCAGATTTGCTGTGGTGGTGGCGGCAGAGTCCCTGCAGAGGTTTGGTCTAGAAAAGCTTTGTGATGGTTCTTGTGGGACACATCTGCCTGACCCAGCTGAGTGAGTGGAAGAGAGGAGGAAATGGGCTTCGTGTCTTAGGAGGATTATTGCCCAGGTAGCACAGGGGGCCTGTGGTGTTTCTCAGTCAGAATCCCAGAAGGCTCTGAGGCCAAAGGGCCTGGAGCACAGCATCTGCAGGGGCTACTTGAGTGAAGGATTTCCATATCTGCCACTGAGATGAAAACTAGAGCTTGAGACATGCAGCTGTGAAAATGGAAAGAGATGAGTGTCCACCCCCGCGGCCTCACACGGCCACCTTCGCTCCTTCGGCTCTGCCACCTCAACTTCTGGAGGCTCTAGGGTGGGCTCTCCTCTCCCTGTTCATAGCTCCCTGTGTGCAGGGGGCAAGGTCCTGACTTTGTTTGGGCCAAGAGGGAACAGAAGAACCCCAGAACCTCATCAGGGATTGCCTGTCCTCAGCCTTGTGCGTTTCTCTTCTCTTCTCTTGAGTCACAAAGTTCAGGCTGCTGGAAGGCCACCAGGGACTGCCTGCTGTGAAGAAATGTCTGGTGACTGAGCTGAGGAGCCTGGAGGTAGTCAGGGGAGAGAAGTGTCCATCAGGGGAGGGATCAGGAGATGAGGTGTGAGCCTTTTCTCTCTCACCCCTCTCATGCCATGAGCTGCCACCCTGGTCCATAAACAATTCTGGTTGTTGCCCAAAATGCTTTTGCATGGCAATGACCACCTGAAGCATCTCAGTTTCCATCACACAAAGCCTCAGAGCTCCTCACAGATGGAGTCCTTCTGGGCACACTTTCCATCAGAGGGAGCAAAACAAAGCTCATGAACTAGAACCAGCAGCCCCAGGACAGTCTGGGAAAGAGGAAGGCCGCATGGCCAGGCCACTGAGGTCTGCTTCCACATGCACCAGGAGCAGCCAGCAGGCTCCTCGTGCCTGCCCTGCACCAGCCGAGCCTGGTGCTGCACCTCCACACGGGACTCCAGCTCCCAGCGACCTGCAGTCACTGCACGCTACAGCAGCAACCTGCTGAGCTGGGAACACCACTAAGGCCAGGAGGTGGGGGTATCCCAGGGGAGGGAGAAGGGCAGAGCTAATCTGAATGAATTTGTGTGAAGAGCCATGGAGGAGAAGACTCAGTGCAGGAATGTAAGACATGAAGAGGGAAGTGCTGTGTGGGACCTTCCAACCTAAACCCTTCCATGAATCCATGAATGTCAGCCACCCTCCCACCTCGAGGAGAGGGCATTGCTGTTGGCTGGGTGCATGGCTGGGTGCATGTGGTGAGGCTTTGAGTGCTCACCATGGATGGTGAATGCTGGAGAGTGCCCAGGACCAACACTTACAGCACTGGGCCTGGATGGCCTTCAAATCCTCTGAGGCCATTTCCTGGTCACATAAATCTGCTCTGGTGTGAGTTAATTCTGCAGGGTTTGATAGGAACATAAAGAAAGGGAAGGAAAAAACCAAACCCAAAGCCAGCAGAAAAGAAAGCTAAGCCAAATCTAGTCAGAAAGGCAAAGATAAAACCCTCACAAATCCTGGACCCACGAGTCTCTGACTGAAAGATTTCACAACTGTACAGCATCTAGGCAGCAAAGAGCAGCTCTACAGCATGCCCAGCTGGGATAGTTCTGCTGGCTACAGCACTGGTATGCAAGGCAGGGTAGGACTGGTACTTGGTGGAGCTGGAATTTGGAAGGTTTTCTTGGGGGGCATTACATGGAGAGGAAAGGATGGAAAATCACTGACCTGCTTTTGGGGAGGTGGAGAGACAGCCTCAGCTGTGTGCCTCCGCTGAGGGCTGGGGAGAGAAGGTTTGCTACATATGGAGCCCAGGGCTGTAACCCAGAGGAGGAAATACGTTTGGAAAGAGGGGAACTGGACCAGTGGGAAATGCTGCCAGGGAAACAGACCTGGGAGGAATTCACCTCCCAGAGAGATGGTGGAGTCCCCATCCCTGGGGGGTTTCAAAGAGGAGTGGGTGTGGAGCTGAGGGACGTGGGGGCGGCTCGGCAGCAGTGGTGACATTGTGAGCTCTGGGTGAGGGGCTGGGCTGGATGGTCCTTAAGGTCTCTTCCAACCTCAACAGTTCCACAGTTTGGTGAGATCCAGGCTTGAGGAAAGGTGTGGCAGGCTTGGGGAAAGGTGTGGCAGGCTTGGGGAAAGGTGTGGCAGGCTTGGGGAAAGGTGTGGCAGGCTTGGGGAAAGGTGTGGCAGGCTTGGGGAAAGGTGTGCCAGCCTTGCTTTGCCTTGCTGGGAGCTCGGTGGAGCCAGGAGCTCCCCAGCGCAGGCCAGCAGAGCAGAGCTGAACCAATTCTGATGCCGTAGGTCCAGCAGTGGCAGGAAGCTGGAGGAAGAGAACCCTGTTCCCCCTTCCTATTTACATGTGGGAGACGCCAGGGTACCAGGATGAGCGGAGAAAAGGCTCTAACAAGCGTTTCAGCGTAGTTGTGCTTATTGATCACATCAACCCCACTACTTCCTACACTGAGCAGGCGGTTTGTAGGCACTAGGATATTGGTATCTCATGAGTATATTTGATAGAAAGTAAAACTTCATTTCTCAGCCAGGCTGGTCTTGGCCCTAGATCTGCCAGTCCCCAAGGAAAGCCTGCCCCTGAATTTGCTCCAAGGATGAAGAAGAGATGTGTGGGTGCTGGCTGGTATCAGGTGGTCTGGAAGCGAGCTCCAGCAGCCAGAAGCTTAGCTACTTGCTACAGAAAGGCCAAAGGTGAAGGCTGGCAGGAGGAGAGAGAACAAGGCCCCTTCCCACCAGGGTGGGCTGCTGCCTTTCCTTCTCCCTGTCTCGGGCTGCATGAGGCTGCTTCTGCTTGTAGCAGCTGAGGAGTTCTGAGTTCATAGAAAGGGTGAGATGATGCAGCTGAGCCCTTGGAAGGAGCCATCTACTACTATGGCTTTCTTTGACAGAAACTGATGCAGGTCAGGGGAACATCCTCCACTGTCCCTCGCTACCATCTGCTTGCTTGCTCGAGTCGTCTCCCGTCCCTGGACGAAGGGGTGGCTTTAACAGCGCCGCCGCGGGGGGGCTGCCAGAGGAGTCCTTCCAGACACTGAGTTACCAGAGGTCGTCGGGGCCTGTAAGGCTGCCGCAGGAGGGGGTGCTGCGGCCCCCCCGGCCCGTGGGGAGTCCGTGGGAGGCAGGGGGCGCCGTCAAACCGTCACCTCGGTTTTGCTGGCCGTGCGGTAGTGGTGGTGGTGGCCGGGGATGTAGTGCAGCTGCTCCACGGTGTTGTGGCGCCGGGAGGCGAAGGCCTGGCGCTTGGCGGAGGTGGGGGTCATGCCCAGGGTGTTGTACAAGTTATTAGAGGCACTGGGATGGGGCTGCAGTTTGGCCATCCGGTAGCGATCCAGGACGGGCGTGGAGACGAAGACGTCCGTGTGGGAGAGCGCCCGCGCCAGGGACTGCTCGGGGTAGGCGGAGCGCTCCGGGGACAGCAGCGGGTCCTGCGAGTGCAGGCGCTCGGCCGACAGCAGCTGCTCGTCGGACAGGACGCGCTCGTAGGACAGGCTGAAGTCCTCGGGCAGCAGCCGCTCCGGGGACAGCACCCGGTCCTGAGACATGGCGCGGATGGGGCGCCGCGCGGCCGCTCCCGCGGGGTGCTCTGCTGGGACAGCTTGATGACGTTAATGGGCAGCGTGCCCCGGGCCGCCAGGTCGGGCAGGTGCCTCCTCCTCATGTAGTATTCGTCAGCCTCTTTGTCAGCTGTGGGGAGGGAAGCAGACGGTTAGGAAGGCCGGAGCCGTCCCACGGGCGGAGGAGAGGCCGCGGGCAGCGCGCAGCCTTGCAGCAGCCTCCTGGGGACCCCCAAGGGACCCTCCGCCAGCAGCTGGAGATGGCTGCGGACCCCAGACAGACCCCAGGCCGGTGTCGCCGTGGGCTGGTGGCAGATAGAGGCAGTTAGAACTGAGGCAGACGGGTCCCTGGGCAGCGCCCAGAGCGCACAGCATGGCACAACAGACTCCATATGCTGTCACGTCCAGACCTTGGCACACGCTCAGCCTGCCATGGAGGAGTCATCGCACATCACCCTCACAAGAGACTCAGACAGACAGCCCAGGGAAGGTGAGCTGGAGCAGGTTCCCCACTGAAAGAAGCCCACACCTCATTTCTGTCCTCAGAGGGGACCTTATTAATGTCTGTAAATATCTGAAGGGTAGGTGTCAAGAAGGGGCCAGGCTCCTGTCAGCAGTGCCTCTCACAGTGCTGCCCAGGGACAGCACAAGGGGCGAGGGGCACAGACTGGAGCCCAGGAGGTTGCACCTGAGCAGGAGGAGAAAGTTGTTTGTTGTGAGGGTGCTGGAGGCCTGGAGCAGGCTGCCCAGAGAGGTTGTGGAGTCTCCTTAGGTGGATGTGTTCCTGTGTGACCTGCCCTGGGTGTCCCTGCTTTGGGAGGGGTTGGACTGGATGGTCTCTAGGGGTCCCTCCCTACCATGCTGCGATTCTATGCTAATAAAATGTATCCCATGGAACATTTGTTGCTCAGTTTGCTTCTTGTGTGTCTTAAATCACGTCTTTGTTGCTCAGAAACTCAGTGCTCAGAGTGCTGCTTTGCTACTGCAGCTGTCCCCTGCCACAGCAGCTGGCATCACCTCCTTCACCCAACCTGTCCTTGGCAAAAGCAGCCCCCAGGGACTCCAGCTGTTTTTAAAAGCCCAGCAGACACACAAGAACTTTCTGGATAAATCCATCTGATGTCCATAGGACTCCAGCTGGGAGGAGCATTGGCAGACCTTGGGCTTCAAGCCCAGAGCAGTTTGTGAGCTGTCACCATGTGCCTGTGGCTGCAGAGGTGAGAAGTCCCTTACCAGAAGGACAGAAGTGGAGAGAAATGGCCTCCCTGGAGCAAGGATGGAGGCATGTTTAATACTCAGCTCTGACCACCTGTCTGAGCCTTCCTCCTCGCTTCTTTGCCTGAGGTTTTCCTGGGCTGTGAAAAGCACCTCCCATACTTTCTGGCCGTTCAGGAGACACGAGAGTGAGATCCATCCAAACACCCAGCAGCAGTCATCTTACACAGAATCACACAATGGCTTGGGCTGGAAGGGACCTTCAAGAGCATCCAGCTCCAAGCCCCTGCCATGGGCAGGGACACCTCCCACCAGCACAGGCTGCTCAAGGCCTCATCCAGCCTGGCCCTGAACACCTCCAGGCAGGGCACAGCCACAGCCTCCCTGGGCAGCCTGTGCCAGGCTCTCCCCAGCCTCACTCTCAACAATTCCTCCCTCCTCTCCAGTCTCAGTCTCCCCTCTCCCAGCTCAAAGCCATTGTTCCTCAGCCTGGCACTCCCAGCCCTTGCCCTTGCCCTCGCCCTCCCCAGCTCTCCTGAAGCCTTTTCAGGCACTGAAGACCACTAGCTCCTCAGCTCCAGGATTTCATTTAGTAGTAGGTGATGTAAGAGGAGAAAGTATCAGATGGTGGAAGATAAAAATTTCTCATGCATGGAGTTTCTGAGGATGTTTGAGTGCTAAAAAGAGCAAAACTCTGCTACAAGACAGTGTGGGCAGTCATAGTGTGAGGGAGGTTGCACATCCAATGCTCTGCAGGCATGCAGCAGACCCAGCAGATAAAGATGGTGTGGAAATTTCCTCTTTGCTCTGACACAGACACAAACCCACAGGTTGTATGTGCCACATGGGCAGAGGCATGAAGACACTTGGCTGGGTGTCCCAGCAGGCAGAGTGCTCCCCAGGGAAACCCCAATGCATTCTGATCCATGATGCGTGCTGACAGCGGCCCAGAAGCTTGCTCACAGGACAGCAGTTGCACATTGGAGCCTTAAGGCCTTCAGCCAGACCTTGGAGTGCTGCAGCATCCTGTGCCGGATGATCTCACAGAAACACAGCATCAGGTTGGAAGGGACACTGCAAGGTCATCTCATCCAAGCCCCCTGCACTCAGCAGGGAAACCTTCAGCTAGAGCAGGCTGTTCAAGGCCACATCCAACCTGGTTTTGAATGGCTCCAGGGATGGAGCCTCAACCACCTCCCCGGGCAGAGTGTTCCAGTGTCATCCCACCCTCAGTGTGCAGAACTTCCTCTTAAATGTCCAAACTAAATCTGCTCTGCTCCAGATCCAAACCATTGCCCCTGGGCCTATCCCCACAGCCCAGCTGAACAGTCCCTCCCCAGGTCTCCTGGAGCCCCTTCAGGTCCTGCAAGGCTGCTCTGAGGTCTCCCTGGAGCTTTCTCTTCTCCAGGCTGAACAACCCCAACTCTGCCAGCCTGTGCCCATGGGGGAGGGCCTGCAGCCCTCTGATCATTTTTGTGGTCTCCTCTGGACCCTCTCCATCAGCTCCAGGTCCTTCTTGTGCTGGGTCCCCCACAGCTGGCCCCAGCCCTGCAGGGGAGGTCTCCCCAGAGCAGAGCAGAGGGGCAGGATCCTCTCCCTCCAGCTCTGGCCACCCTGCTTTGGCTGCAGCCCAGGCTGCCCTTGGCCTCCTGTGCTGCCAGTGCCCACTGCTGGCTCCTGCCCAGCTCCTCCCCCACCAGCACCCCCAAGGCCTTCTCTGCAGGGCTGCTCTCAACCTCATCAGCCCCAAGCCTGGATTGGTACCAAGGATTGCCCTGACCCAGGTGCATCTCACTCTAATTTCTCCATCTTCTTTCCTACACATTCAGCTCTCTTCAGTGCTCCCTGGATTCTGCTCCTCATGGTCCTGTGAGCAGTCCACATAACACAGAGGATGTGGGGGAAGGGTGGCTGAGCCCTCTGTCTAAACATCCCAGAGTAGAGGCTGAGTGCCTGTACCGAGATGTGTGGCCTGTTGGCACCTCTGCTGGTGCCTTTTCTTGGCAGCCTGCATGCTGCCAAGGGGTGAGGATTACCCAGAGCTCTCCCATGCTGGCATCATGCTGCTGCTGGGGTTTGCTCTCCAGGGTGTATGTTGGAGGAGTAAAGTCTTCAACCAAAGAATCCTCTGAAACTCACCCAGTCCAACACCAGCCCAGCCCCAGCATGGCCACCAAACCATGGCCCCAGGAGCCATGGCCACAGCTTGCTGCAACACCTCCAGCCATGGGGACTCCACCACCTCCCTGGGCAGCCTCTGCCAGGCCCTGACCACTCTGGAAGCAAAGAAATTTTTCCTCCTCTCCAACCTCAGCCTCCCCTGGCACAATTTCAGGCCAGTTCCTCTCCTTCTCTCACCTGAGACTGGAGAGCAGAGCCCAACCCCCCCCTGGCTGCAGCCTCCTCTCAGGGAGCTGCAATGAGGTCTCCCTCAGCTGCGTCTTCTCCAGGCTCAACACCCCCAGCTCCCTCAGCTGCTCCTCCCCAGCCCTCTTCCCCAGACCCTTCTCCAGCTTGGTTGTCCTTCCTTGGACACACTGCAGCAGCTCTGCTTGCCTCAAGCTCTTGCCTTTAAAATCACCTTCTAGGAACCTTGAGAAAAACTGGTGCAAGTCCATACTGTCCCAGGAATTTCAGCCATTTCCATTCCATAGCATGGCCCTAGGTAGTCTTGCCCACACGTGGTGTGCAGAGGCTTGGTCACGCTGCAGGAGGCTGGGTGCCGAAGAGGAGCTTAGCAATTAGCAGTCTGGCACTGGGCCTCTCTTCTGGATGAGAGAAGTTCCACTGGATTTGCCCAAGTGCCTCTAAATAGATGTAATTAAAGCAGAGAACATCCCAAATGGAGATGTGCTTGGATGCTCACACCTGGCTGTGGTAATTGCCAGCAGCAGCTAAAGCAGCTCCTGCGAGCTTTGCAGCGAGCTTGGCACGGCGACTCCGGGGCCGCTCCCAGGGCGGGCCGAGCTCACGTCTCCAGCTCCAAGGGACGGAGCAGCAGCTTCCCGTGACCAACAAGCTGGCTGAGGCAGGCTCCAGACAGGCAGTTCACCGGCTGCTGCCTCTGAAAGGTGCTGTCAGCTCCTGCGTGCTGCTGAAGCAGCCACGGAGAAGGCTGCCGGGGGAGAGGCTGAGCGCTCTGCCACCCGGCTCTGTCACCACAGCACCACTCCAGGGGACGCGCTGCCACGGACACGGCTGCGGGCTCTACGCACCTGAGGCATCCGGGGCTGGGGCTGAGCTGTGGACAGCTAGCTGAGCAGTTCACTCAAATCAGAATGCCCCCAGGACCTGAAACCACGCAGCCTGACTCAGCTCCCCCTGGGGCACCAGCAGCTCTCTGGGCTGGGGAGGCTGGGGAGGCTGGGGAGCTGCTACCCCTCCTCATTCAGGGATGCTCACCTGGCAGCTGCCATTTGTCATTTAGCCAAGATAAAACTGCAATCCAAGATGTTTCTCCCTCAGGGATCTGCTGGAACGTTCAAAAACCTGTCCTGAGTGGATTGCAAAAGGCCAAAACTGATGAGCAGACAGGAAGAAAGTGCTGGGCACTGACTGGGGAAAGGGCTCTCTCCTCAAGGCAGTCTCACCCTACCCATGCTTCACTCATGCTGTTCAGACGTTTGGGTTGGACATGAAGAGAAATTCCCTCCCAGGAAGGGTTCTCAGGCACTGCCCCAGGCTGCCCAGGCAGGTGGTGGAGTCCCCAGCCCCGGAGGGGTTTCAGAGCTGTGTGGCTGTGGTGCTGAGGGCTGAGGTGCAGTGGCAGTGGCTCAGCAGCAGGGGTGGCTCTGTGAGCTCTGGCTGAGGTTGGACTTCACCACCTCAAAGCTCGGTTCCAGCCTCAGCAGTTCTTTGACTTGGAAGTGGAACTACTGAAAACTAACTTTTATTCTGAGCAATATTTGGCATTTTTTCTTGTAAGTGGTTTTGGCTCTGCCTTTCTTCCTTTGGCACTTCCTAGAACATTTGGGAGTCTCTGAGAGCTTCACCTGCCCTGGCTTTAGCAGGAGCTGGAGTTTTACCCCACTCTGTCAGGCAGGCATTGATCAGATGGAAGGAAGGAGTCTCTGCAGAGGCAGCTGGGCAGTGGGCCAAGGCCAGTGGATGGCATTCTAAAAGGCCAAGTGCCAGGTCCTGCTCTTGGGTCACAGTAACCCCATGAATGCTCCAGGCTGGAAAATAGCTTGGCAGAGAGGGATCTGGGGGTGTTGAGTCAGGGCCAGGTGAACATCAGCCAGCAGTGCCCAGGTGGCCAAGGAGGAGCAGGGCAGAGATGGTGCTCCTAGAGCAGGCCCTGGTGAGGCCACTCCTTGAATCCTGGGTTCAGTTTGGGACACTCACTCCAAGAAGGACATTGAGGAGCTGGAGCAGGTCCAGAGAAGGACAACAAAGGTGGGGAAGGGTCTGGAGAAGAGGGCTGGGCAGCAGCAGCTGAGGGAGCTGGGGGTGTTGAGCCTGGAGAAGAGGCAGCTGAGGGAGACCTCCTTGCAGCTCCCTGAGAGGAGGCTGGAGCCAGGTGGGGGTTGGGCTCTTCTCACATGCAGCAGGTGACAGGACTAGAGGAAATGGCCTCAGGTTGTGCCAGGGGAGGTTTCCAGCCACACTGCCCCAAGCCTGTAGCATTGCTTGGGGCTGTTCTGACCCAAGTGCAGGCAGGACCTGGCACTTGGCCTTGTTGATCTCCTGGTTAAGCACAGGCTACTCTCAAGCACATCAAAGGGAGTTGCCTCAGTGTTAAACCCCCACATGAAGTCCCAGGCTGCAGTGCCAAGCAGTGCTGAGATTTCTGTGGGCCACATTTCCATTCCACTCTCTCTTGTGAAAAAATCTTCTGCAGACATTTCTGATGGACAGTCCAAGGGCTTCCTTAACACTGTGGTGCTGCGTCCTGTTCAGCTGGCTGGCTTAGGAATGCAGACTCCATAGGCACTAAGGAGGTAGGATCTGCTCCTCCTCGTTACTGATTCTATGATTGTCCCCTACCTTCAACCAAGGATAAACACCTAAGTTATTGCTCAAGGTGACCCAGAAAACACAGGACACTTTGGGCCATGCTTTGGTGGCCTTGGTAGCTTAGGCTGAAGGTTGGACTCAATCTGAAAAGTCTCTTCCACCCAAAACAATTCTACGAGTCTATGCATGCAGACAGGGAAGCTACAAACCCAGTGTCAGTGTGGAGAGAGCTTCTGCCCACACAGACAGCACTGAGCTCATCATCATCATCCCACCAGAGCTGAAGGCTTTGCCATCAGGAGCATTACAGGAAGGCTGGCAGAACAGTGCAACACAACAAACAGAGCGGAGCCTCACTGGTCTGAGCAGAGCCTCACTGGTCTGAGCAGAGCCTCACTGGTCTGAGCAGAGCAGTGAGCGGCACGCTGAGACATCAGAGTGCACAACACAGGCAGGACCAGCTCCAGACATGCACAGCATGGAACACAGCAGACCACAGCTCTGCTCAAGGCAGGAGAGATGCTCCCAACGATTTCAGCAGCTTCCCCTTGGCCCGCTTGGCATCTGCTTCCAGCTCCCCTGTGGGTGGTGCAACATCCGCCCTGGGAATGCTGAGAGCTCAGCCGCTGTGAGGCAGCCAGCTGGGCTCACCCCCGCTCCAGCAGGAAGGAAAAGGACTCTCAGTGGCTCCCTCAGGAGCAGAGAGCAGGCAGGCAGTGGGAGGCAGCAGAGCAAGGAGGTCAGTAAGCAGGCACCGCATGTGCTCCACCAGTAATGAAGTTACTCTTGCCCTGTGCTCTCCTTGGTGGGGAGCGACAGCCAAGGGAATCATTACTGCAGGGGCCGCCGGGGGCAGCGCAGCCACGGAGGTCATCGCCGTAACGCTGTGCCCACCACGGCCTGCAAGCCAATGAGGTACAAAGAAAATGAGAGGAGCTGACACCTACTTAGCCTCTTCAGAGAAGAATATTTACTTGGGTTTGTCTTGACAGCAGACTCGTAGGAGGGGGGCAGGTGCGAGAGGTTCTGGAAGGAGCGGGAGAAGGACAGGTCGTAGGGCTCGGTGGCAGAGGTGAGGATGTTGTTCACCCGTGGTTTCTCTGCAGAGGAAAGACAACAGAGAGAGTCAGGTCCACAGTGTGCACCAGACCAGCTGAGAGCCAGTGCCAGGCTCCAGCAGCCTCTGAGCCAGCTGCTGGGGCAGGCTGTTGGACGTGGTTCAACCTGGCAGCGGCAGAGCGCTGAGGAATGGATCCTGTGGCTTTGTCTCCTTGTCCACCGTGAGTGTGGAGAGAAGCAAACTGCTGCCTGGAGAGCAGCTGCAGCAACCAGCTCTGCTCACAGCAGGCAGTGGGGCTGGGGGGCTGTCAGTCACCTCCCTGCTGCTGAGAGCTGTGGCATGGAGCTCTGCAGTGACCCCACAGCAGCCTGCCTGAGCTCGGGCAGCATCAGCCCCTTCAGCCCTGCAAGCTGAGCTTTGCCCACCCCAGCGGCAGGGCAAAGAGGCTCTGGGGCTCACTTGGTACAATTATAGAAACATAGAATGGGTTGGGTTGGAAGGGACCTTCACCACCACCCAGTCCCAAACCCTGCCATGGGCAGGGACACCTCCCACCAGCACAGCTTGCTCAAGGCCTCATCCAGCCTGGCTCTCCACTCTCAATCTCCCCTCTCCTAGCTCAAAGCCATTGTCCCTCGTCCTGGCACTCCCAGCCCTTGTCCCAAGTCCCTCCCCAGCTCTCCTGGAGCCCTTCAGGTCCTGGAAGGCTGCTCTGAGGTCTCCCTGCAGCCTTCTCTTCTGCAGGCTGCACAGCCCCAGCTCTCCCAGCCTGGCCCCTGTGTTCAGCAACCAAAAATCCACCCCACAGGTAAGGAACTTCCATCTCCCTGTAGAGCACCACTTTGCTCCCACTTCTGGGACATTACACATCAGTTTCCTGTAGAAACTTAGCAATGGAGCAGATTTCCTCTGCACAGTGCAATAACCATCTTGGTTAATACACTGCTCTCCCCTGTTGCTGATGTTCATCTCTGCACTCCTGGAGTAAGGTTATTGCCTGGTGAAAAGAACACAGCCCCAAGTGAGCATACAGCCAATGTGTCATCTCTCTGAGAACATCATTTTCTTGCTGATGACTCCCATCCATGTCTAATAGACTGACTGCAGGATTAGGAACTGCATCATACCCATCAGGGCACTGGAAACAATTGATTAGATGTTATCCAGCAAACAGAGACTCTATCAGCAGTGCAACTCTGTCCCCGCTGCCAGCTCCCTGCGTGTGGCGGGGCCCTGGGGCAAGGTCTCTTTGCAGATCTCCCAGCCACAACCTGTGTCTAATCTCCATTTGCATGGGGGCTTGGACATGCTGAAAGCAGCCCAGGCATAAGGCTGGGATCTGTGTTCAGTGCCAGGGAGGAGCATTAATTGTCTGCTTGCATGAGGTGTGTGAAATTAAGTGCCACACGCTTAGCTGAGGGGCTTGGGCAGAATGAGGGCAGCTCCTCTCTGCTTTTCCCTTCCAGTCACTCAGCCACACACTGTAATGATTTTGGCAAATGAGAAGTCACCTTGAAATCCACTGCCCAGCCTGCAGCAGAATCAGGGATCAGATGAAAGGACCAAAGCTAATTTCAGATGTCTTTTGCATAATGGAGTTTGAGGGCAGGAGCAGAGGACTGGGAGCCTCCAGCTCCTGTGATTTGCATTCTGGGACCAGCTCAGCAGAATTTTCTTAGTGGTCTTCACTCCTACAGCACAGAGTCATAGATTCCTACAATGGGTTGGGTTGGAAGGGACCTCAAAGCTCAGCCAGCTCCAGCCCCTGCCATGGGCAGGGACACCTCCCACCAGCACAGGCTGCTCAAGGCCTCATCTAGCCTGGCCTGGAACCCCTCCAGGCAAGGCACAGCCACAGCCTCCCTGGGCAGCCTGTGCCAGGCTCTCCCCACCCTCACTGCAAAGAATTCCTTCCTCATCTCCAGCCTCAGTCTCCCCTCTCCCAGCTCAAAGCCATTGTTCCTCACCCTGGCACTCCCAGCCCTTGTCCAGAGTCCCTCCCCAGCTCTCCTGGAGCCCTTCAGGTCCTGCAAGGCTGCTCTGAGGTCTCCCTGCAGCCTTCTCTTCTGCAGGCTGCACAGCCCCAACTCTGCCAGCCTGGTCCCACAGGGGAGGTTCTGCAGCCTCTGCTCATCTCTGTGGCCTCCTCTGGACCCTCTCCAACAGTTTCAGGTCCTTCCTATATTGGGGACCTGGAGCTTGTCTGCTGCTCTGTTCCCCAGCACTCCCACTCATCCTAGTGCAGCACTGGGAGATGGCCCTGGAAGATGGATCATGTGCCATGGGGTTACCTTTGAAAGTCAGACTGCAGCCACATGTCCCTCAGCACCCCACCGAGGCACAGCCATCTGATGGCTCTCAGACACGTTGTGCATCCTGGGCACAACTTGCACAGGGATTTGCAGGGGAACCTGGAGGGACCCCAGCCCCCAGCTCAGAGCACAGCCAGCAGAGATGGGGACATTGCCCAGCAGGGGCACCTCTTGGGTTACAAATTCTCTGTGCTGCAGTCTCAAAGCAGCCACAGCTTTCTGAAGCAGCTTAACATTCTGCCAGTGTGCCTCTGATGAATTCAGCAGGAGAGGTCTCAGCTCTGCAGCATTTCCTCATCTACTTAGCATCTGTGGGCTCAGTGCTCTGACCAGAGAGCTGTGCTGCTCCAGCCTCTGGCAGGGCTGGCACCATGGCAGAGCATCACCAGAGACTCCCGGGCTGCAGGGTGCTGGCACGGTTAGAGCAGGCAGGGAGCAGGCACCTCTGTGGGGAAACTCTCCCTTTGCAGCTCTGCTCTCTTGGACACAGAGCAGCACTGAGCATTTCTGCTGGTGGTGGCCCAGAACTGCTGGGTGAGTCCAGACCCTGGGAAAGCCAAAGGACGCGTGGGGCAGGCTCAGCAAGGCTCAGCAAGGCTCCCCTGCTCCCTTTGGACCTGGCTCTTGCACAAAAAGAAGAGAAAGTGCTGCCCTGGGGCATACTGGCAGAGAGCTCTGCACAGCAAGGGCACTGCCACAGCTTGTGCCACACCTTGGGGGCAGGCAGGCAGAGGTGGCTCCTGTGGGGAGGAGCAGACAGCACAGGGCACCCTCAGCTGCCCACCAAGGGAGTGCAGCCATGGATGGCATCCTCAGGAGCAAGCTGAGGGATCCCCAGGGCCAAGCCTCTCCTTCCCTGGCTGCTGTCCCAGCAGGACTCTGTCCCTTCTGCCTTCCATCCCCATCCCTGTGATCCTCAACCCACCTCCAGAACCCAGCTCCTGGGTCTGGTTCCCATCTGCTGCTGAGTCCAGGCTGGGACTTGCCCAGTGCCTGCCCCCAGCAGCAGTGGTGCCAGTGGTGCCCTCAGGGCTTGGGTTCCACACTGGTTTGTGTCTCTGTGTCTCTGTCCCCTGGGATTCTTCTTCTCTCCATCCCAGCTGGGTCAGTCCCTTTCCCACCCCATCAGTCTCTCTCCCTGCCTCCCTTGCTCTTCCCTTTGGCAAGCAGAGGCTTCATGGAGAGCCTCTGGCACCCCTCTGGTGGGCAGCCCAGCCCTGGCCCTTGGCACAGAGGCACATTTGTGCTGCTGCATCCTGTGTGCTGAAGAGGCTCTAAGGGCAGTAAGTGCTTCTCCATTTCATGAATCTCAGGTGGGGAGCAGTCTGCTTGTCACTGAGGCTTCATAAATAGTCTTTGCACTGCAGCTGATAGGAGCAGGTGCTCCCGCTCTGGCAGGGGGTTGGACTAGATGGTCTTTCGAGGTCCCTTCCAACCCTGACATTCTGTGCAATTAATTTGCTTAAAAGGCATCAGTAAGGGTCAGTCTCAAATCCAGCAATGAGACCAAGGCAGAAATGAATCCCTGTAATTACAATTTGATATGGCACCTGCAGGGTGCTTGTGTTCCCTCTCTGCAGCTACAGCTGGTGTGAGTGGACAGGACATGGATTCAGCCTCTGCTTTATGCTTGTACCCAGCTGCTTGGTAGCCGAGGAAGGGAAGAAGTCCCTCAAAGCTGAAGGAGAGCCTCATGGCACTTCTGCAAGCACAGGGCTCAGAAGCTGCTTCAGGATGTCTAAAGCTGGGGATCTGTGGTGTGGAGAGTAGACCTGAAGCCTTCTTGCAGCATTGCTCTGCCCCTGATCTTGGAAGGCAGTTTGTGATTCCAGGAGGTGCAGAGCCCTTCATGTGCAGGGACAGCAGCAGCTGACAGCCAAGACAACCCAAAGTGCATTTCTGGGCAAGTTTTGCAGGGAGCCCAGGAGGCAGCAGGGATGTGCTCCAGATTTGCTCTGAGCCTGCACATATGTTGTGTGAATTCTGCAAGACATTTCAGCAGATGCCTTTTAAAGCACTCACCCAGGGAAAGCAAACAATGTCACCTAGGAGGAGCTGCTACAACCAAGCCTTCTGCTGCTCAGCTTCAGCTCAGCAGAGCTTAGGCCCTCTGTCAAAGCAGAAAGCTCCCCCAGCACTGCCTTCTGCTCAGCCACTTGAAGGCTCTGACAGCACAGCCTTCCCCAGCCCTGCTGCAGGCTCTTCCACAGGACCTTCCCATGTTCCTCAGGAGGAACTGGTAGTGGCTGCTGTGCCGAGGCTCAGCACCTCCTGAGCCATGCTGGAGGTGACATCCTGTTAGAGCAGGCAAAGAACTGACGTTCACAGCCTGGAATTTCAGATCCTACCACAGATCCTCAGTGTTTGCAGGGAGGGATCTGTGTTTTCACACTCCTCCTGTCTTCTGCTACAAACACTGTTATTAATAGTCCTTTGCAGCTCTCATGAAGAATCTCAAAGAGGTTTCTACATTTCCAGGTCAGATTCTCCATGGTGTAAATCAGCAGCTCTCCAGTGACTAGCTGCCCTCATTTAGATGAGCTGGGGGTGTGGGACTTCAGATTCAGGCAGTGATTAAAAAGCCTCTGTGCATCAGGATGGTGCTAGGATTAGGGCTGCCAGGGCTGAGATCTGAGCAGCCATCTGAAGGGGTGAGATGCCAAAAGCAGGAGGTACAGCAGCAGAAGGCAAGAGGATGTCCTTCAGTGCTGCAGAACATACACAGAGAAT